>JARHVA010003012.1:690000-700000 GCA_037957365.1 Torreya grandis | reverse complement strand
AGCCCCAATTTCACCATATAATGAACCAAATATTCAATTATTTCAATATTAGTGCTGATTTTAACCCCTTGAAACCTAATTATGACTATAGTATGTGATTTGGGGGTAAATTCATGTTGACATAAATCTGAAGTGGTTGGATAAAAGTGTTCTTGCAGGAAACAACAAGATTTTCTTTCAAGTAGTACAAGTAACTGGTAACAAAGAGTGCAGTAACCAGTAGGATGAAATAGAACACAAATTTTCCACCTCAACTTCCAAAAGAGTATAACACAAAGGATAATGGGGGCACAAAGTTGTCCCAAAATCCTCAACATAGAAAAAAAAGAAAAACACATGCTGAAAACAATTGTGAAACCACAAAGTCTTCTCACAGTTGTTTTTAGGACACCTCCCTTTTTAACTTCACTAATTCTACTTGTCAAATTAAATAAATAAGAATGCTTCTAGGAAATAGACATAAGAACAATTTCCTAAGGTAGCACAAGCCAAAACAGCACAAAGTCTACAAACAACTTGTTTTCTCATTCAGGTAAAATGAAATGAAATTACAATCTGAGCTCAAAGTCTCAGTCTTCTTTCAAAATGGGTAGAGTTTCACTTTTGTAAAAATGAAAAGTCCCCTTTACAAATGATAGAATTAACAAACTTGTAGCAACTACGCAAGGATTGGTGCCTTTTTCCATGGGACCACCCATGCTGTAGTCAACATGTTTAATACACCTTTAGTCCTATCTGAAGAGACCATGCTAAGAATAGTGCACTACCATAACTATGGCGTGTCCCTTCATCTAATATGTTTCTTCCTTGGTATGGACCATCTGGTCCTTTTCCAATTTGTCTTTACTTCATGGAAAAAAAATAGGCCACATCCTTGGTTTGGTGCACTCAGCAATCTACTTGATCCACTGTTTTACCTACTAGAAATAACTCTTTTGAAGATAATTATGGTCCTTTGCATCGATCTTCTCTCCCCTATAACAATTTGAGTCTTTGAGCTCTCTTTTTAGTTAATCACTTGATTCTTTCTTTAAATTATGTGCTTTATTTGAATTTCCACAGATATCCTTTTAAATTTGATGTCCACAGGACCATCAATGGTCACCAGCTACTTAAACCATGTTGAACCTTGAACCCGTTGAACCATTGAAAGTTCATCAGTTCATTGGTTCATTCGCTTCTTTGCTCCTTGGTTGAACCATCCGTTGAACCACTTGTTCACTACTTTTTCCTTGACTGAGGCCGCCTTTGAAATTTTGAACCTGTGAACTCGTTAAACTTTTTGGTTCAAAAGTTCAATGGTTCAATTGGTTCATTCAGTTCATCATTTGAAGCCCTTTTTGTCTAAGTCTATGAAGGTTTCTTTCTACTACTTCAGACTTTTTCTCCGGGTGAATTCCTTCGGACAAAAAGTTTGAAGGAATTTTGCCTTAACATTTTTCTGAGAAAATCTTCCTGAGATAATTCTTTTGGCCTCTTAGACTTAGCCATTTTCTCAAGGGGTTCTTAACTTTTGTCTGCTTTTGCTCTCTACCCCCCATAAGGGCACTTGTTCCTTTGGCTTTGGGGCAGCCCCTTGAACCTACCGATTGAACCAACTTTGGTTTAATGGTTCAATGGTTCAACCGATTCATTCTTCATTATTTGGCTAAGTGTTGAACCCATTTCTTTCTTGTATAGTCCATAGAAACCAACCTTGAGAGTCCATAGAAGCCAAGTTCATAGTTTTCTCTAACTTTGAAAGAGTCTGTAGACATCTATTTTTGGAGTCCGTAGAAACCATCTATGAAGTTCATAGTTCCAAGCATGTAACGTCCATAGATTCAAGCCTATAGAGTCCATAGATTTTTGAAAAAGCTTTAAAAATGAAGAACCTGGATGCTTAGAACAATTTTTGAAAAGGGAAGAGAGGATTTTGGTCTGTGTAGGGCCAAAATAGTCTATAGGTTATCCCAAAAATGAGTGCCATTTTTCAGGGACAACAGCTAGATCCAGTTAGGGAACTACCTTCAGTTGGCAACTTAAAACATAGCTGAAGGGAGTAGAAACCAGAATCTCCAGTGCCTTAAAGTATTCCATTGGGCTATGGAGTCACGCTACCCAAGAAGAAAGGCTCCAAAAAATGAAAACAAAAGAACAAAACAAAAACAAAAGACTATACAAATATACATATATACAGGGGAACTCATCTGATACTTCAAGAGTTGAAGTGCTTTAGATGTTGCCCATTATGAGGTAGGGAAAAGAGAGTGCCATCTTGATACTTCAACAAAAAACTATTTTTACCATTGATCTAATGAATAGTAAAAGGGCCCCTCCATAGGGAATCAAACTTTCTGTGCATCTCCTTTGGTTCTCTCTTCTTGTCCCATAATAGGACTTGATCTTCAATCTGGAAATCATGATTCTTTGCTTTTTGGTTGCATATCTTCTTCACCAGACTTTGATGGGTGGAAATTTGGTCCACCACTATAGTTCTCCACTCATTCAGCTCAACAAGGCACATGATCCTCTTTTCAAGTGAGCTCTCATACGTTTGATTCTCAATCGCCTTAGCCAATTTTAATGCTTGCAATTCCAAGGTGATTGGTATCTCAGCATTGACACCATAAAGAAGTTGGAAGGGAGACATACCAATTACCCTCTTAGGTGTAATTCTATCTACCCATAGAGCATTAACCAATGCCTTATGCCAAGTCCTTTGGTTGTCATCCACCAGCTTCTTGATGATAGTCCCCAGGTTCTTATTTATTGATTTAACCTATCCATTCCCTTATGTAAAGTAATTAGAAGAGTGGGAGAGTGTGATTCTGTAGTGGAAAAAGAATTGAGTAATCTCCTATAAAGTGAAATAGGCTGCATCGTACATGACAATTTTTATTGGGACCTCAAACTTGGACATAATGTTTTCTTTGAGGAAATTGCATATTACTTCTGAAGTAGCATGTTTAGTTGGAACTGATTCCACCCATTTGGTGAAGTAGTCTATTGCCATGAGGACATAGTCATGTCCAACACTTGATGATGGGTTTATAGCTCCAATAAAATTAATTCCCTATTTCTAGAATGGCTCCTCTATGATCACTGGTTTGAGGGGTAGGGCAACTAGCTTGGGCCTTCCAACAAACTACTGGCACAGTTCACATCCCTTGACCCATGTATATGCATCTTGAAAGAGAGTTGGCCAATAGTACCTAGCTCGTAGGATCTTATGAGTAGTCACAAGGGCAAAAACATGTCCTCCACAAGCTAAATTGTGGAAGGACTTCAGAAGTCAGCTTTGTTGCTCCTTGTGTTAGGTTGTGGAGCTAAAAGTTTCACTGATGTAGATATGGAGGAGGTTGCTGAGGTTGTAGAGGATTGCTGAGTTGTAGAATGAGTTGCAATGCAACCAATGTCGGTCTGATCAATCGACATCAGTCATATTATAGTGCAAAAGCAACTGATGCAGGTTATAAGTCAGCTGACATCAATCAGGAAGGAGCCGACGTCGGCAACCTATGTGTAAATGCAGTTTGCATGCGGGTTTCGGATAGGTCTATTTTTGGACTGTCAGTTTGCATGTTAAAGGCTAATTATAGTCTTGGAGTTGTGTGTCTAATTATTGTAATTAAGAAAGTCTAATTATTGTATGCATGAGGTCTATATAATAGACTCATAGGCTATATTGTAAAAGTGTGCTAGAAAGCCATTGAGCTTGAAGAGAGAGCTAGAGTAGCTCCTCCTAGTTCCAAAGGGGTGCTGAGTGTGTATGATCGGGGAGAGTTGCAGGTTGTGCAAGTTCTACTAGGAGATCCACCAGGGTAGTGGTTGAAGAATCATAAGGACTTGGTGAGGCAAGGACAAGTATTCTTCAGAGTGTAGAGACATCTACATGGTAAGTAAGGTCTGTTGATTTGCAGGTGGAAGCAAGGAAAGGGAGATCTACTTGGAGTACTGTTGTGTACTTGGTGTACTGGTAGCATTGTTACTGACTGGTGGATGTGAATAACAACTCTATATTGGAGTTTATTGTTGTGACTGTGATGAGAGAGTGAAGTGTTGGAAGAGAATTATAGGTGAACCCTAGATGTGTAGGAGCTCTAGAGGAGTGGGAAGAAGAAGTGTGGCATCTTCTTTATTGTATTTTCTTCTGGATGATTATTAATACAAGTTGTGTATTGTCTCTCATATCCTGTGTTGTTTCATATTTCTAGTTACTTATCATTCTCATTAAAATCTATGTTTAGTTGCTAATACAAGAGGTAATCATATATACTCTTCTTGAGGAGTAGGATCCTGACACCTTGTCCACACAACAAAGGAACATTCCATCAAGGCTCCTCTTGTATAGGTCATTGTCCCAGAGGACAAAATTAGCAGCTTTCAGCTTGATGGTTCTCCTTTCTTTATAAGATAGGTTTGTAAGACATTCACCATAAGTAAGGAAATGAGCAATTCTTGAATACCACTCATTCATGGTGGAGACAAAGAGGACTGTTGGTGTGTCATTTGCTTTTGGTTCTTCATGTTCTATTCCTCTTGGCTTGTTATCAACAATTAGTTGGCATAGCCCCTTTCCATGTACCAACTTTGTTGGCTTGATAATCAAATCAAAATCCTAGATCTTTGCAACCCAATTACCTCTTTTCATCCCAAACTCCTTCTGAGTTAGTATAGATTTCACTGTGGTGTCAAGGACCAAGGCAGTAACTTGAGAATTGAGGATGTAGAAACAAAAATGTTTTATGGCCTTCACCATTGCATAAGCATGCTTCTCCATATTTGAGTACTTCAGCTCATGAGCTTTGAGAGGACATCTCATGAAGGAAATGGGAGATTCCATACCTTCTTTATTTTGTTGAACCAAAATTGTTGAAAGCGTATGTTCTGAAGCATAGCTGTAAATAGTGAACTCTTTGCTATAGTCTAGACAAGCCAGAATTGGAGCATGAGCAATGGCAGTCTTGATATCCTCATTGCCAACTTACCTTCTTTATTCTAGCTAAAGTTGGTTTTTCCCTTCATCATGTTTACAATGTGCCTAGTCTTCTTGACAAACTCAAGGATGAACCTCCATAAGAAATTCACCTTTCTAAAGAAAGAGTGAACAATAGTCTTGCTTGAGGGCAAGGAAAGTTCTTGGATAGACTTGACTCTGTCTAAGTCAATATTTATGCCTCCTTTGGACACAATGTGTCTGAGAAGTTTCCCCTTTGTTACCCTAAAAACTAACTTCTTAGGGTTTAAGGAAATGCCATTCTGGCGGGAGTGTTCTAGCACTTGTTGCAAATGGTTTACATGATTTGGGTGATGCTTAGAGAAGATAGTCAATTCATCAAGATAAACTATGATGAACTTACCCATCTCATCCTTGAAGGCAAGGTCCATTTCTCTTTGGAAGGTGGCACCAACATTTATCAAGCCAAAATTTATCTTTTTATATGCAAACGTGCCCCAAGGTGTGGTGAAAGTGGTCTTATGCTGGTCTACTTCACCAACTTCAACTTGATTATATCCTGAGAAGCCATCTAGCATTGATAACATCTTCGAGCCCATCATTGTCTACAATACTTGATCCATGATTGGCAAAGGATAAATATCCTTCAAGGATGCCTGATTCAAATTCCTAGTCCACACAAAGGCGAATTTCACCATTCTTCTTTCTTACAGGCACTATATTGGAAATCCATGTGAAATGATGGATTGGGAAGATTATCCTAGAATTTAGAATTTTTTTGTATCTCAGATAAAATGGTACCTAATATTTTTAGATTATAATGCCTAGACTTTTGCCTTTAAGGTGTTGAATCAACCTTGAGAGGGATGTTGTGCCAAATTTTGTCAGACCGAAGTGATTTCAGGTCAACATAGGAGTATGCTAGGACATCCATGTATTCATTGAGCAAAGAGGTGAACTTTAAATTCTCTTTAGGACTACAACATTTCCCAATGTTCACCATCTTGGGGTCTTCTAGTTATCCTTAGTTGAATGACCTTGGCTATCTATGATGCCTTAGATGTGGGTATCAACCCTCTGCTTGAATTCTTCATCATCAATCAAGCCTAAAGTAGTGGTTTGAGAAGGGTTATTTAATACATCCCCTAGAAGTTTCTTAATCCAATTTACCAAATTTGTGTCTCTCTTGATGAAGTGTTTAGTATCACTACTCTAGGTGATCAAATATTCTTGTTTATCTACCAAAATTGCCATGAAGATGTCCAGATGTCTGAATTTGATAATCTTGAAGTTTAAGGCCTGCTTTGTCTTATGCACCTTGATGAGCTCCTCCATCTGAGCTTGTCAATTTTGCCACTAGGTGATTAAGTTTTGTTCCATCTCAACTTGATGGTCCAAATAATTCAATCTAGACTTAGTGATTTTCAAATTCTTGAATGCATCCACCAAGAATTTATTCAGCATTTGCAATATATTTTAAGGAATTGTCAAGAAGACTTGAGCTTCCAAATATTTATTTTCTATTTCCAAGTTGAGGATCCTCTATTTCAATTCTTGAACTCCAGCCAAGGCCATTATTTATTGGACTAGTACCACACTAGCTACATCCTCTTAAAAAATAGGATGTTCCCATGCTGCTTGTCCTAGAATAGGAGTTAAGCCTATAAATGGCTCCACCTTCTAAAAGGTGAACTCCTCAGTACCAACAATGAATTTCCTAGTAACTACTCTTTCAAGAGTCAATGTCTCTAGATTAAATTAGACCTAAGGATCAAATTATTATTGAAGTGCCAATATATGCCCTAGATGATTTGATAAGCAATTTCTTGCTCTACAAGCAAGCTTACTGGGAACATATATAGATAGTTTATATGGTTGGACCATGATTCTTCTATCCTTATTATAGTACAATATAGATAGAACCCCCATGGTCTCCACTTATTTATTGATTAGAGGATGAAGTATAGGCATAGGAATACTAGTGAATATCTCAAAAATGATTCAAAAGACACCATCACATATGAATTGCATATGATTCATGTATTTAAAAATATGTAGTTTAGAGTAATGATGGGAAATAGTAGTCCTACCATCAGGGGACCAATTTCAGATGCCATGGAAATTAATAGAGGCCAAGAGTGAATCTAAGAGGTAAGACATCATAAATAAATGTCTGAAGGTCATTCTCTTGATGGATGTAAATTGTTTGGCTAAAAAAAAAACTTATTAAGGCTCCAATGAGAGGGGTTAGGTTTCACTCCAACATACAATTGACATAAGACACCCAAAACTTACTAACATAATTTGTAGAAGAGGAACCAAAGGCTCTTTTCAATAAGGTCATAGATACCCTAACACCTTCTCTAAATTGGGTAATAAGAATCTCACCATTAGGGGTCCTGAAAACATGGCAACATTGGATTAACCATGGTGAAAGAACTGAATCTAGGTTTTGGTAATTTGTCCATTCTCTCAAGGATGGAAGATCAACATGAAGTAAAGGGAGCTTATAATAAGTTTCAAAGAAAATGTGAGCTATGCATGCAACTTTATTGACACTTCATTCATGAATAATCCATTCTCTATCTACTCTATAGTCAATGAAAATAGGAACAAGAAGGTCAATGCGATGCATTACCTCTGGTTTAACAGCTACATGATGAAGGCCTACCATTTAAAAATATAATAAACCCTTGTATCATTGGTACACTAAAGCATTCCTCTTTTCTTCCTAAGAAATTGGTTACAACTCTTCAATAAAGAAGAATAATTCAGACCAATTCATAATTCCCTATACATTCAATGCTATTGAATCCAACTCTATGTGTCTAAAGACCCTTCCTTAACCATCTAAATCTAGATAAAGCTCTACTTCAATATTCATTTGTTGCCTACCTGCTGCCATTGATAATAATGTATGGTAATTGCAAAAGCTATCAAATTTATTACTAAGGCACCTACTATAAATTTAGTTTGCAATTATCTCAAGTGTCACATAATCAATTTAAACCAACTCTGGCCTTCTTTATGGAGGGTTTAGGTTTTTTCTACTTTGGTGACCAAAACATTCAAATTTGATCTCATACGTGACTTAGATATGATGTAACCTTAGTTATCATATCTCTTGTGTTTTCAATCATGAAATTTATTTCATTTGGATCCTCCATACTTACATGGAGCTTATGTGGTAGGGTTCCATGCCTTTCATAAAAAATTTCATAAATACCATTTAAAGAGTGACCATTGGTTTTCAAAGTCCCTTTTATTTTTCTTTGAAAACCCAAATCCATGTCCTTACATTTCATTGGTTCTTGATCTTTAGCTTATTGATTATGCCATATGTCAAGATTTTGAGGCCTTTGAAAAGTCTTCAATTGGCTTGCACTATTGGATCAAATCCAACAAGCAAATAATCACCATTGGATCCTTCAGGAGATCTTGAGGCTTCCATGTTGATGTGCACTATTGCATAAAATCCAACGAGCAAGGAATCACCATTAGATCCTACAAGATGATTACCATTTTAATCAATAAAAAATACTTAGGCCAACATTTTTATGTCTCAATCTTGCTTTCATAAGAAAACTAAGAATTTCTTAAAAAAGGCTTTAGAAATGCCCCCTTTGATTAGGCTTACAAAATTATCTAATTAAATTTGATGGGTTTAATCCTGTCAAATACGTCCTCACAGACATCAAATGATGGGCGTGAACCTGTCAATTTTAAGATAATAAAATCTTCTTGTTTCAATTTAAATTTGATGGGTTTGGTCCCATCAAATACATCCTCACAAATGTCAAATGATGGGGGTGAACCTATCAAATTTAAAACACTGAAATTTATTGATCCAAAACTGAATGCCACTTATAAAACTATTGAGAGATCTCAAAGCTTAGGGGATTATCTAAGTTAAATTTGATGGGTTCAATCCCATCAAATACATCCTTGTAAATGTCAAATGATGGGGGTGAACCTGTCAAATTTAAGATGATAAAATCTTTATGATCCAATAACTAAATGCCATGTGTAAAATGATCAGGAGATCTCAAAGCTTCAGGGATTATCTAAGTTAAATTTGATGGGTTTGGTCCCATTAAATACGTCCTCATAGACGTCAAATTATGGGGGTGAACCTATCAAATTTAAGATGATAAAATTTTTATTTTCCAATTTAAATTTGATGGGTTTAATCTCATTAAATACATCCTCGTAGATGTCAAATGATGAGAGTGAACATATCAGATTTAAAACAATGAAATTTATTTTGCACCATTAGATTTAAAACCTCCGATCAAGTGATCATTGTTGGATCCTTACTGGGGCTTGAATCATTAACTATATGCCTTTTTAAAAGACTTCAAGCTTGATGCACCATTGGATCAAATATAGTGAACAAGCGTAAAGCATTAGATCTTAAAAATTACATGAACTTTAAGCTAAAACTTGATTATGCATAAAATTTCCTACTAGATTTTCCCATGAATGTTTAAATTCAAACTGCTAGGGTTTATTAATTGGGAACCTTGACTTCTTTCATGGAACCTGAAATTAATAACCTTCAATACAATTTTTATCAACATTAAAAACATGATCAAACAATATTTCACATTTACTCTAGGATATATAAGTTCTAGAAACAATCACATGGGTCCCCTTTCTAGAAAAAAGATGGGGGGGGGGGGGTGTTGGTCTCAACAGGTCCCAATAGTAGATGATACTTTAAAGCATGATCATGATCACATGGAATTCCAAGAGGATGATGAGGATCTTTAGAAGTAGTACCTAAACATATGCAATGAGTTTAAGGAAATTCAAAAATCTATACCTCCTCTTGGGTAGATGGATAATGTTGTCGAAGTTGACTCTTTTCCAAAAAACCAATATGCTGAGGGGATTTAATTTATATCATTCTTAGAGGGTTGATGAATGAATCTATTTATTAATTTTATTTTAATATAATCATATGGATAGATCCCTCAATTCTATATCATATTGAATTCTTTAATTTTTATTTTTTTAATAGTTTATATTTGAAGTTGGATTTGATTCCTGATGGGATTT